>CADDIJ020002410.1:0-26928 GCA_902809745.2 Tetradesmus lagerheimii | reverse complement strand
AGAGCACCACGCAGTGATGAGTCTGCCAGTGTGAGCACAAGCATCTGGTAGGACCCCTTGCTGCTGTCAGCTGCCACGGCCTGCTTGCTGTACTGCCAACTGGTGGCGTTGATGAAGAGCCTGCTGGGTAAGGGCACATCTGGATACACACTCTCGAGGATGCTACGGACTGACACCTCAACGTACTGGGCACCGTGCACAGCATGCTGCCACAGGGGCGTCCTGCTGCACTTCACAGCAGCACTCGCACTGCCTGCTGCAGCTCCCCAAGATCGTGCCTGCTCAGCTGCCAGAACTTGCCAAAGCGCAGCACCCCATGATCTGCATCATCACCCTCATCATCTACTATTTGCGCCTCATCTGCTGCTGCTGCTGCTGCCTCGACAGCATCAACATCAGGGATGTCAAAAGCTACCTCTGCTGCTGCTGCTGCTGGTGCTGCTGCAATGCCAGCTGCCTGCTCTACACTACCAGGCAAACGACCAGTTCCACTAGCCCCACCAGCAGCAGCAGCAGCATCTTCAGCAGCAGCAGCAGCAGCGCCCTGCAACGCAGCTAACAGCTCCCTAGGTTGTCGAGCACTTGGCAGGCAGCCAATCGCACACGGCGTCCAACTGGCGACTCTTCGCCAGCGCTGCTTTGCTGCACCATTTGCTGCAGCAGCAGCAGCAGCAGCAGCAGTGAGGCCGACGCTGCTTGTCAACTCTCCACAGTCGCGCTTGCGCTTGCGCAGCAGCAGTGGCTGCTGCAGCAGCAGCAACTGCTGCTGCTGCTTAATGACTTGCTGCAGCAGCGCCTGCTGCTGCTGCAGCAAATCGGCACTTTCCTCAGCAGCTGCTGCTGCTGCTGCACCAATGCTGCTGCCAGCTGCCGGTGCTGCTAGCTGACCCAGGCGCTGTAACAAACTGCTGAGTGTGCTGCTGCTCCTGCCTTGCTGGCTAGTGCCCTTAGCTGTTTTGCCAGCCGCGGGTGCAGCTACAGCTGCTAAAGCAGCAGCTAGCAACTGTTGGGCCTCTTGCAAGAGCTGCTGAGCAGCAGCACTTGCACTGCTGTCTGCTGCCTCTCCTGCTGCTGCTGCTGCTGCTGCTGTTTCCCGTCTGGCTTTTGCAACTGCTGACAGTAGCTTACTAAGCAGGTTCGCATCAGCAGCGGTGAAGCCACCTGCTGGATCTGCTGCTGCTGCTGCTGTATTGCCAGCTTGCTGCTGCTTGCCTCTGCTTCGACCGCTGCTGCTGCTGCCGCCAGCCTTGCTGCTGCCAGAAGGCGCAGCAGCAGCAGCCAACGTATCAGCCAACAGCAGCTGCAGCCAGGCTAGCAGGCACTGACCCTGCTCTTGCTGCTGCTGCTGTTGCTGTTTTGGGGAGACCTCAACAATGTCGATGGCCACAGGTTGTGCCACAACCTGCTGCTGTTGCTGCTGCTGCTGCTGCTGGTCTGTTGTACTGCTGCAGAGTATGTTGACTGCTTCCTCTAGCAGCTGCTGCTTCAGCTGGGGGTACTGCTTGCACAAGGACGTAAGCGCTGCAGTTGGAGAGAGACGGTCAACGCAGCAACACCACACAGTCAACAGCGAGCGACGAGTGTGATGCTGTTACCATACTTGCACAGGGAAGTCAGCGCTGCAGTGGGAGCGAGGCAGTCAACGCAGCAAACGCAGAGGGAGCGGGACAACAGCGTGATAACACAATCATATGTGCGACATGAAAGAGCTGCTCACAGTATGGAAGCAAAGTTTGGAAGTACTGGGCAATAGAGAACTGCTTTTGAACAAACCCACATACTCACCTGTTGTTTGCGCCTTCTGTGCCGCACTGCTGCTGCTGCTGCCGCCTTGCTGCTGCAGCTGCAGTGCATCGCCTTGCAGCAGCAACGCCACTAGCAGTGGTGTGTGGCTGGGTGGCAATAGGCCTTTCAACTCTGCCAGCAGCTGCTTGCGCTGCTTGCGCCCCTCAGAAGACTTGTAGCCGCCTGCAGCAGCGCGTGGCAGCAGCAGCAGCAGCACAAATACGCATAAATCTCCATCAAAAGCAGCAGCAGCATCAGGGTGTACCTTGCTTCCAGATACCCGTGCTGCTTGCGCCCCTCAGAGGACTTGTAACCACCTGCAGCAGCACAAACATGCACGTATATCAGCAGCAGCAGCAGCAGCAGCAGCACCACCACCACCACCAGCAGCAGCAGCAGCAGGCCCTTCAGTTCTGCCAGCAGCTGCTTGCGCTGCTTGCGGCTCCAGAGGACTTGTAATCACCTGCAACAGCACAAAACATACGCATGAATATGGCTGATTGAACAGCAGCAACAGCGGCAGCAGCAGCAGCAGTGTGTGCCGTGCTCACAGATGCACGCGCTGCTTGTGCCCTCTAGCGATAAGTGCTGTCCAAAGTAGGTCAGCAGCAGCAACCAGGCAAGAGACATGCCAGCAGCTGCCTGCTACCCTGTCAGGGAACTACATGTAGCCGCGGCATGCTGTACAACGCAAACCTGCTTGCATGCATCTTGCATAACACGAACGTTTGCTGGAAGGTCACTTGCCCCACTGCACCCCCCTGATCATCCTATTTATCCGCGTCGTCAGCTGCGGCCCACTGCCACTGCTGTAACTTCGCTGTTCCTATCCACCCAAACCTACTGTTGTGCCTTTGACTGCTGCTGCCTGGCATGAGTCGTACACTGCTGCCGGACTGTATAACACACCTGCTTGCTGCCCGGCTGCATCCCTTTGATCCTCGTCATTGTCAGCTACTGCTGCTGCTGCCGCTGCCGCTTCTGCTGTTCGCAACGTCGCTGTTTCTTTCCACCAAAGCCTCCAGCTCTCACCTGCTGTTTGCGCTTCAGCGTCTTCTTGCCCCTCTGGCTCATCCTCCTCATCGTCTGCTGCTGCTGCTGCTGTTGTGCCTTTGACTGCTGCTGCCTGGCATGAGTTGTACACTGCTGTCAGGATGTCCAGCACACGACTGTGGCAGGCCTGAAGGTGCTCCGCTTGACGCTGCCTGCATCCAAACAGCAACATAGCGAAACAGCAACAGCAGCAGTGGGTCAGGAACTGCATGAAGCGTTCACCAAGCACACGCAATGGCAGGCCTGCAGGTGCTCCGCTTGACGCTGCCTGCATATGTGGAACACAGCAGCAGTTGGTCAGGAAGGAATGTTTAACCAAAAATGGTTCACAAAGCACACGGCCGTGGCAGGCTTGAAGGTGCTCTGCTTGACGCTGCCTGCAACAGCAGCAGCGGTGGGTCGGGAACTCAGCGGATGGAACCCACCGGATGGTTCAGCAAGCACACAACCGCGGCAGACTTTGTTTGTTTGTTGTGTCCAGCACACGGCCGTGGCAGGCCTGAAGGCGCTCCGCTTGACGCTGCCTGCATTCATACAGCAACAGAGCAACAGAGCAACAGCAGCAGTGGGTCAGGAGCCCAGTTGATGCTTCACCAAGCACACAACCGTGGCAGGCCTGAAGGTGCTCCGCTTGACGCTGCCTGCATATGTGGCAACAGCATTCATATAGCAACAGCAGTGGTTATTGAACTTGGAGGATGATGTGCTAAGTAAACGATTGTGTCTGGCTGTGTGTGTTTGTTTGTTCGAGCAACTGGTGTGCGCTATATAAGCGCAGCAGGATGGAACCTGCATACAAGTTTCAGCTCATTGAGCATTGTTTTGCTTGACGCCCTGCTGCAGTGTGATGGTCAAACAAGCTGGTGCAAATCAAGCGCTGCTGCTCACCAGTACTGCCCCACGAGCCAATCCAGTGCCTGCTTAGCAGCCAGCTGCAGCGTGCTCAAGCTGGGAAGCTGCTTATATGTTGCTCTTTCATGTTGTTAACTGATCTCCTGCAGTGCCTTTCACTTTATTTTACACATTTCATGCTTTATCAGCTGCTGTGCAAAGCAAGCTGCCGCTCACCAGTACTGTCCCACCAGCCAGTCCAGCGCTTGTTTTGCAGCCAGCTGTAGCGTGCTGAGGCTGGGCAGCTCGTTGTGTGTTGATACTGGAATCAAAACAGCAGGATGGCTCCTGCACTAAATTAGCAATTTATCACAAAATGTTCTGCTTAACGCGCTGCTGCTGTCCTTTGTTTTGCTGCTGCCGTCCTTTCGCCATCAGGCTGCAAGCTGCCGCTCACCAGTACTGTCCCACCAGCCAGTCCAGCGCCTGCTTGGCAGCCAGCTGTAGCGTGCTCAAGCTGGGCAGCTCATTATGTGTGGCCTCATGGCGTACATCAACCAGCAGCCGTGACAGTCCTGCCGCCTCTGCCAGGGAGTTGACTGAGACTGCTACGCGCCCTTTCTGCTGTGAGTCAGCAATGCCGTTGACCATCCTGCAAGCAGCAGGAGACAGCAGAAGTGCGTTTGCTGGGAGCTGTGTAGTACATAATATGTTGGGTTGGATGTTGGATCACAAGATGGGGACCGTGCCAAAGAAGAATGTCCTGGACTGCAGGGGATTGATGACAGCATTTTGAACTTGCAGGACAGTCTGCAAGAAGCATCTGTGCCAGCTGGCAGGACTCTTGCTCACTCAGAAGTTACCTTACTATCGTCACTGAGTACTGCAGACGTATCTGCTGCTGCGAGATGCTGCTGGCAGTCAAGCTTGCCGAGCCTGCCACGTTTGCTGCTGCTGCTGCTACTGCTGCACTGGCTGCTGCCGGGCCCCAGAAGGAAGCGTCGCACAGCGCGGTTTCCAGCAACGATGCAGTAATATCGACACCCAAAGGTACACGACCCCGAGCCCGCCATGCCTCTACCTGCAGCAGCAGTGCGAAGTAAGCTGCCGGCCACTGCGAAAAGGGTTCGACACACAGCAGAAGGCTTTGCCGCGGAGATAAGCAGCCCTATACTTACCCTTTGGATTCCACGGCGTATGTTGCTGTGTGATTGAGACAGCAGCCAGTTGCGGACCATCTGCCACTCCTCCCAGCAGCACCAAGGGACTGTTCTGCCTGGTGCCATCTTGCACCTGCCTGCTCGTATGGCTGACTTGAATGATGAGATAGCAGCTTGTTGCTGCTGGGGCCAGCTGCTAGCCCATGTACCGTGCATGGGCCAGAGCTCAACATCGCATGTGACGGTCACTAACGGTTACCCGCCACGTCACTAACGGCTGGGCTGGCATGAAGTGAAAGCAGGACACTTCTTTCCACATTACCATGGCTGCATGTCCGTGCCCACGTTTCACATCGATCTTATGCAACTGGCACATGTGCAGCCAGCAGTCACGGTGTGACGCTCATGGCCATCAGACGCTGCCGCCTGTCACTGCAGCAACACGACCTCAGAACACTAGCAGCACCATCGTGGCGTAGTAGCGTCAACACCAGCACGAAACTCTTGCACAAAACAAACGGCTGCTGCCATGCAGGTAGCCGACAGCTACTCCGCTTCGAACATGCGTTGACACACTGTGGGTGTGATATCCCCTGGCTTTTTCGCCAGCTGCTGATGCATATTCAGCAGCACTGACGCATAACAAAAGGGCAGTCTATTTTGCACCATTAAGAGGCGCTGAGTGCGAACTCACACGTATCAAACATGATAGTATCTAGTCAAGAGGTGATGCATGTGACACAGGTGCTTATGCCATGATGTCTTGGTAGTCGCAGCATGCCATGACGCATGCATGCCAGTGGCACAGTCGGGTCCTAACCAGAATGGGAAGCCTTAAGAACAAAGCATGGACACAAAAAGCAGCTTTGCTGCATAATGCAAAACTCAGTGGTGGCAGTTGACGTGCATGAATCGCAGGATGTATCTCAGCATCAAATAAGCCCAGCAGCTGCAGCAGCAGCAGCACCTGGCTTGCTGTTTTCCAAAAGGAGTGGCGTGGTGAGCCTTCATTGAAAGACAAGGACCGTAACTCAAACTCAGGCAGCTGCAGCCAGGTGTCACCACCTGGCGGCAAGCAAGCTAGTGACATGTAGAATTCAACACGCATGCATTGTAAACCAGCAGAATGCAGGTCCAAGCGAGGTCACTTTCCAAAAGTGTAAAGGTGGCAGAACATAGATGGCATGGGACTCATTACGAGGGGAGCAGCTAAACAGCTCAGCAGTCAATATCATGGCGACAGCAACCGCAGCAGAACAGTGTTGACTGCTCAGAGGTCACGATGACGGCTGAGGAAACCCAACATGAAACAGTGCAACAAACAGTGCAACAAGTTCGCCAAAAACACTGTCTCGCACGTGGCCAGCGACCAAGTGGAGATGCCTCAAATGACATACAACCTCTTTCAGAATACG
Source organism: Tetradesmus lagerheimii (assembly GCA_902809745.2). Classification (NCBI taxonomy): domain Eukaryota; kingdom Viridiplantae; phylum Chlorophyta; class Chlorophyceae; order Sphaeropleales; family Scenedesmaceae; genus Tetradesmus; species Tetradesmus lagerheimii. The sequence goes on along the minus strand of CADDIJ020002410.1, from coordinate 20,684 downwards.
CAGCAGATCATGCAACTCATGTGACACTGTCACGTGTACAGTGTACATTTCTGCATTCTCAACCCTCCGCCAACAACCTTTATTCAAAATCCCCCACACCCCTCTGAGCGTTGAACGCTCCCTGGAGGCGCCCCCTTCCGTGACGCCTACACGAGCTTGTTCAGCGCAATCATCTTGTCGATGAAGCGGGTGTGCACGGCATCCATGACCCACACACGGAAGGGAGGGGTGCACACCTGCACAACAGTGTACACAGCATAGCAGGAACGTGGCATGGCAGCAGCAGCATACACGTGACACACTGGCATCATCTGGCATGTACATCTATGTAGTACTGAACGTCACTGGTGTGACACAGTGTTTATCTGCAGCATCAACATGACCCACAAACGGAAGGGAGGGCGGCCCACCTGCACAACAGCACAGCAGGAACGTGCGCGGCAGCAGCATGAACATGAGCAACAGGTTGTGTGTCACACGCTACCTTGGTGTGTAGAAACCTTGGCAACAACATGTAAATGCGAACCTACTGACTAGCGAGTGTTCTATAGATCACCTTGAAACAGAGATCTCAGATGGCCCATCCTGAAATACGTCAGTAAAATCAAAACCCGCCCTCACCCCGAGAGCTGCCAGCTTGTCCAGGACCATGTAGTACATCTGCTAGTTGGCTTCCGTGGCGTAGGTCACCAGGTCGGGTACATGGGCACGGGATCAATCAGCTTGCCGTTGAAGAGCGCAGTGAAATCAAGAGTGCTCTAAACCCTGAACCCAAATGGGTCACGCCCCTTGGCAACACATAGAGAACGTGATCCTACTGACTAGAACACCATCAGACAGAAAATTCAAATGGCACATCTTAAAATACGTCAGTAAAATCACAGCCAGCCCTCACCCCGAGAGCTGCCAGCTTGTCCAGGACCGTGTAGTACATCTGCCAGTTTGTCTCCGTGGTATATGTCACAAGGTCCGGCACAGGGTCAACCAACTTCTTCTTGAACATCGCAGTGAAGTCAAGGATGCTCGAAACCCTAAACCCAAACGGCCGAGGTCTTACCTTGGCAAAACATAAAGAACGTGATCATACTAACTAGAACACCATCAGACAGCAAACTCAAATGGCCCATCCTGAAATACGTCGGTAAAGTCAAAACCACCCCTCACCCCGAGAGCTGCCAGCTTGTCCAGGACCATGTAGTACATCTGCCAGTTGGCCTCCGTGGCGTATGTCACCAGGTCAGGCACAGGGTCAACCAGCTTCTCGTTGAAGAGCGCGGTGAGGTCAAGGTTTCCCTAAATCCTAAACCCAAATGAGTGAGGCACCTTGTCAAAACATAGAGAACGCGATCCTACTGAACAGAACACCAAGAGACGGAAACTACGTCTTCATTCCCTAGCCCTCACCCCGAGAGCTGCCAGCTTGTCCAAGACCATGTAGTACATCTGCCAGTTGGCCTCTGTGGCATATGTCACCAGGTCAGGCACAGGGTCAATCAGCTTCTCGTTGAAGAGCGCAGTGAAATCCAGAATGCCCAGCGCGTTGTTCTTGAAGTGGTCCTCCAGAGCCTTTGTGGTGGGAGTCACCTGCACTCAGAAACACAGGTGTACACATGTGTACCGTACATTGTGTGACACGATCAGTCATGATGTTTCCAGGCACTTGAGAGCTGTTGGAACATCGCAGTGAAATCAAAGATGCCCAGTGCGTTGTTCTTGAAGTGGTCCTCCAGAGCCTTTGTGGTGGAAGTCACCTGCACTTTCAGTCACACACTGATGATCAGGCATGAGATGTTTAGACGCTTGGCAGCTGGTTGATGAACAGGGCGGTGGAAGCAACCACGCGTGCAGCTACATTCCGGCTATAGCGGCCGGGATTGGCATGAGGCACTGCTGTACAGCCGCTGTACAGCATGGCATACACATGTAGCATGGCCCCGGCGTCTTGCTTTAGCACAACCAGAATGTTGTGCGATGAATCGTCTATATGCTCTGCTGACCTGTGCCACCACGCGCAACATCTTCTTGCAAGAAGCCCAATCGGGGTTGATGCTCAGGTCAGGCGCACTTGTCTCCTTGGCTGTTTAGCTTTGGCACAACCGACATGGTTTGCTGAGCACCTTCTGTATGCTATATAGCAGAGTCTGCTCACCTGTGCCGCCACGCGCAACATCTTCTTAGGGTTTATGCTCAGGTCAGACGCAGGTGTGTTCTTCAGCCACTTTGCGACATTGGAGGTCAGCCTGGTCGGGTATGGGGTGAGGCATACTGGTCGGGTAAGGGGCAGGCGCAACCTTGCGGCAGCTGGGACATCATCCGCGTCACCGCAGGACAAGGACGCAGAAATATCTGGCACTGAGAACAGTGCAGGGTCCGCGGCACGGAACTCCTGCAGCATCACACAAGAGCAGAACTGACATAAGGCCGGGCCATTACGCAATGGCGAAGCAAGTCAACAGACTGATCTAGCCAATCTTTGAACGGCGCAGGGTCGTCAGCAGCTGGGACATCATCCGCGTCACCGCAGGAAAAGGACGCAGAGATGTCTGGCACTGAGAACAGTGCAGGGTCGGCGGCACGGAACTCCTGCGGCATCACACAACAGCAGATCTGATCTGATCTGATCTATTTGTAGAAATGATCTGGGCCATTATGCTGCAAATAAAATCATGACCAATTTTAATCATCCAGTTGACGTGTGCAGTGTACACACTCAATCCAATGCTGGGTCAAGTGCGCCACATTGAGAACTGAACTGGCCTTATGTTTTAATGCCACGCTGACTGATCCACACTCACCGGCGCAAAGGAGTTGACATCGCGCCCATTGACCGAAAATAGAGAGAATAATCAGTCTGCTTTCCGCCTCCCCAGTGGGTGAGGCGCGGTTGCCGATGCCGAAAGGTATGGCTTACAAGGATTGATTATTATTTATCGCGCCCATTGACCACAATCAATGCACCAACACGTGAAGGGTCTTTCGCCGCAGGATCCACCTCGTCAGATGCCGCGGCAGCAGTGGAGGGGGTGGTCAGCTGCCTGAGAGTCATGCTGCCAACATCCAGTCCCTGCATGCAGTGCAAGTCAGTGCACTGAGGTGACCTTGCTGCCGGCGTCTGCAGATGCTGTGTCGTACGCCATATCTTCTGAGGTTCTGGCTGATTATTGAGGAAAACTTGATACAATGAGTAGTAATTTGATGATGATGATGACAATGAGTAGTTGAGGTGCAACGTGCGACGTGGTTTGGAACCACTGCCAGTGCATCGGATGCTTGTGCGACAGCAGGGTATGGTAGCGCTGCGCATCGGATGCAGCAATCGTAACCAGCTGCAAGTCACAGTTCATGGATTGACAGTGGCTGACCGTTGGAAGCATACCTTTCCTCACACGAGTTTGACACCAGGCGTGTTTGAAAATGTAGCGTTGATCATTTTCGCAACAGCCTTCCAGTACACCCCCTTGTACCCGTTCGTATAGCCGCCACTGGCGTTGATCATGCCAGCAATGTTGATGGCCAGCGGATCAGTCCTGAGCCTCAGCACAACAACCTAGCTCAATTTGGCGAACAGCAGCAGCAGCAGCAGCAGCAGCAGCAGCAGAAGCAGCAGCAGAAGCACAGCCGTGCGTTGAGCACAAAGCATGAGCATAGGTCAATGGAGCCTGAAAGCTGTGACAGCGCAGCGACAACAACAGCAACTGCCACGAAGACATAACCATCAGCATCTATGCAGCTGTTCATCGTATCAAACAGCATAATACCGCATCATCCTTACTACGCCGTGCAACACAAATCTATGATTGCTCAAAAATTTCTCCTCTTGCAAAGAATGCCAAAAAATGCCCAACAAACAGCAACAAATGCCAAAAATTGCAAAAATGCCCAAACAAAGCCTGAAGTGAGGGCTTACCTCAGTGGGATATGCTTTCAGGAACTTTGCAGTGTCATTCAAGGCAATCGCCAGCCTTGGTCCCTGCAAGTTGTTGGACAGCACAAGACACTTTTCAGCTTCAGCAGCCGTGAAACGGTGGCTTGGCGCCTTCAGTCCGTTCTGGTTGATGTTGGTGATCACACCAATATTCTCTGGGGTAGGTGCGAGAACAAGCCAAGGGTTGCACGCCAGCTTGACATCCAGGAGCCTGACTCCTGCAACCAGCTGACTGCAAGGAAGCAGCGGGCAACACGTAAGCAACTTGCACTCAGAGCACTAAACTTCGTCGTTCAAATAGTTTGGTCTGTGTGCCCGCAAGTGTCGCTTCATTGATGATATCATGGTACCAATTCAAAATCAGCAAGCGCACTGGGGAACGTGTGGCAACATCGACGGTGTGGCGTGTTCAATGTTGGCAACAGGAAGTGGATGCTGAACAACAGGTTGCACTTCCGGACATGGTGGCAGGCAGTTGGTCCATGCAGAGAATCATCTGCAGTGCATCTACAGTGCATGTGCTGACTCGGCTTCGGAAGCCTTCAGTTCAACTGAACTCACCTATAAATGGGCTGTGTCTGTGTCTGGGACATATTTCTGACCTTTGCAACGAACTTGTCCAGGTTTGGGACCATCTCCAGCACTGCTGCTGGAATTGGTTGGGGGTCGGGCACTCCACTGTCATGGCTGCCAACCGTGAATGTGTTGGCAAGCTTCCTGTAGCAGGCATTGTACAGAAGCCTTTTGTTTGGTTTGGGATAATCATTAGCTGGCAACCACCATACAAGCAAGTATGCTGCTGTCTCAGAACTTTGCTGCTGCTGCCAGCCGTGCTGCTGCTGCTGCTGCTGCTGCTGCTGCGTGACATGACTCATTCCCTCATACAACGTATCCGACACGTTGGCAACTGGCCGCTGTCTACGGGTGGCTCCAGTGATTAGAGCACAATCTGTACCTACTAGGTACAGGTAAAGTACCTGTCGGGTATTGCCGCCGTCCAGTTCTTGCGCCGTGCCAGGCTCACAGGATTTGGCATACGCGCCAACTTGGTGGTGGGGCACCAGTTGGGGATGCATGAGTCGGAGGCTCCCCCTTCAAACGTTCCCTGCTCCATCAATGCAGCAGCAGCGCACATGCCGGTGTGTCACTTGCACATGCATGTTGGCAACACGTAACTACTTGTCTGTACACTGGTACTGACTACGTGGGCAGATCTGTGTGTTGCCTACACAATCAGATTGAGACACCTAGCACACGTACATACGCAACTAGGCTAACGATCAGTGATCACTCATGAGAAGGCATGACAGGACCGCTCAGGGCAGGGCCAGCATGGGTAACAACATGCTGCAAGCATTGGCCCTGGCGCCCAGACTGCACACACCTCAGCACAGGCAGTTGATGTTGTGTCACGTGTCACCGAATCTTTTTTGCAGGACACACCAATGTCCAGCATGCCTTCTGGGCACGAGGGAGAGCAGATGCAGCAGCCGACAGCCCGGTAGCCCTCCTTGCATGTCGGGTACCTGCAAGCAAGCGACAAGTAACTTCGTTCAGTTATGGCGTTGTCCAATGTTCAACATGCACGGTGCACGGTGCACTTGTAGCTGTGCAGCCCACCAAAGGGCTGCACTGCGGCTTGATCAAATGCTCACCTCACACCGCAACAGTGCTGCAGCAACTCATCTGTTCACCAGCTTACGCCAGCTGCCATGCAGAGATCAGCCCCTAGTGAGTCTTTGGAGGCAACAGCATCAATACCCCATGGGGTTGTTGGCCAACACGCAACCTGCTGCGCATTCACGGATTCTAGGTTTTTGCACAATGACAGAAGGTTTGAAATCAGCAGGTTTCATGCATACACAGTAACTGTGTCATGAAGACTGTCGGTCGAGCAGATCATTGCCGTGGTAGTGACCTACCTGCATTGTTCCCGTCACCGTGACAGGCCCTGTCAGCGTCCACTCACCAGAACAGCATGTACTCCTCACAAGGCCTGCCCTGCTCTGACTCGCATGTGGACCTGGAGGTGTAGCCTGCACAACATCAACGTGTACTTTGCTGAGTTTTGCATATTGGTTTTGAATTCTGGTCGTCAGGATGCAGTCCAGGACTGCAGAAATGGATGTTTCAGCTGCTGCAATGTCTACCGTGGAGCATGATGCTTGGCAAGCTTGATGAAACTCGCTGCAACATGCAGCTCTTTGACTGCAGACTAGTACACTGGGCTGCAGCGGCTGAAAACACGCAGCACTACCAAAGCAACAAGCGTGCCATTTCACTGCACCATGCCACATAGCATGCCATACGCATTACTTTTAGATCAGCTCAGCCCTGCATGCAACCCCTACTTGTGCCACGGCCATAGGAATCTGTGGGCTTGCCGCAGAGTCCATCGTCACGGAAATCAGGCGGACATGTGCCCTGGTAGCAAAACATGTCCCCTGCAGTCGGTGCCTTGTAGCCATCGGGGCAGTCTTCGTAGCAGACTCCGGCATATGGGGAATAGCCGGAGGGGCAGACCTTGTTGGGATCTCCAGCCTAGCAGTCCATGCCGGTGTCCATGACAGTGATTGTGGCAGGTGCGGCACCTGCGTGCAGCACAACGGACCGGCTTGCAGAACATGTGTACAGTGGGCATGCGTGCAGCACATGCGTGCAGCGGGCGTGCTGCATTCATACAACATCATCACCGCAGCGCACCTTCAGCACAAAGTTGCAACATGCATGTAGCTGCATGGCGCTGCTCATGCTAGCAGACTCTGACTCGGACTCTTTGCGAATGCCGTGCGTGCTGCTCTCACTGACACCTGTGTCAGGGCCTTGGTGCAACGTTAAAACATGCATATATGCAGGGCCGCATGCGTGCTGCTGCTTATGAAGGCATGCTCTTGAGCATAATCGCAGCCACTCAGACTGCCACATTTGTTGCACACAGCGCAGCGCTCACCTTCGGCAGGGGTGGCGTTCGGTGTAGCCACCGCCGTCGCGGCAGCATCAGGGGCATCAGTCAGGCTGCGTGAAGCAGCCAGGGGCTCGGTGCAACATTCGAGCATGGATACATGCAGCTGCCCTGCATGCGGCATGCGCGGTGCTGCTTCTGATGGCATGCTCTCAGAGCATGCCAGGAGCATAAACAGAACAGCAGATTGCCACATTTCATGCGCACAGCGCAGCCCTCACCTTCAACAGGGGCGGCGTCTGGTGTAGCCACCGTCGTCTCGGCGGCATCCGGGGCATCAGTCAGGCTGCGTGAAGCAGCGAGAGATGAGCACAGAAGCATGGCCAGCAGAGCTGACCAGACGCTCAACATGGAACCTGCAGCAACAGCAGCAGCAGCAGCAAACTCTGTCAGCAAATGTGCACCCCGGAAGAAACCTAGAGCATGGCCCATTACAGGCTCATCTGTTGAGATGAAAAGTGCCGCAGGTGGCAGCAGATGTGCTTCTAAAGGCAGAAGCACAGTAATCAGCCAGAGCAGCACACTGGCAGTGACTTTGTCCCAGCGATACGCAGCAGCAGCAGCAGCAGCAGCAGCAGCAGCTGAAGCAGCAGCAGAAGCAGAAGCAGCAACAGAACTAGCAAGCCTTGCCCTTGAGCAGCGGCAACACAGGAGAGCAGCAGCAGTTCATAGCAGCCTGCCAGGCTGGCAGGGTGCAACCAACAGCACCAACAGCAGCGCCATCATCCTTGCCAGCACCACAATGGTGCTGGCAGCCTGCTGGGCAGCCGGGCTGGGAAGCCACGAAAAGACCATGCGCATGCACTGCACGGTGCTCATGCGTCCTTAAATTTGCTTCTTGGCAGCCTGCAGGGGCCTCTCAATGATAAAACAATGATGAAAAACCGTCACGTGACAGGTAGTGCACTCCCTGAGGCTGTACAACCATGTACACATGCGCATGTGCAAGGATGTTGCTATAGCTGCTAGCGGTGTCCAAACTCACGCATCATAGCCTTCAACTTGAAGATGGGAGCGCTGTCCTCTTTCGGGAAACTTCACTGGACCCGCGCTTGGTTCACGATACACAAAACCTGCAGGGACACAGCAGCACAAGCATGGTTGTTGGATGAGGTATCGTTGAGCACTGCAGGACCGGCTTCTTTGCAAGTACTGCGGGCAGCACTGCAGCAGGAGTTCTGCTGCTGCTGCTGCAGGATGAGTCCTGAAAGGCAGTACAGTGTCACATCACATGACGTCACGTCTGAAGGATATCCTGCAGGACATCTGTGCAGCACCTCTTAACCTCAAGAACCAGGAGGTGCATCGGATGCATCGCATTTATGATCATGAGCACTCTCGCCGAGTCGGTCGAAGGTGGCCATCGACATCGGCTTATCGACCAAAAAAAACACAGGAAAGCCAAATTCGCGGATTAGCTGCAACTGAGCGCCTTGCATACGCTGCACGCCATTGCGTGATTAGCAAGCAAGTCAACAGGCCCAACTCTGGCGAGCTCCGACACGGGGGAAACATGCTGCGCTTGCAAGGCTATCAAAAAACATGCTTGTTTTGGGTGTAAGTGACATTCCAGGTGCAATCAGGGTCACCGGTGACAGGTAACCGCAGCTGCAGTGGTTTCGGAGCAGGGTCATTCTTGGTCATCAGTCATCATGGGCACTTCACAAGCTGCACGGTATATGTGCTCAACCTCACCTAAAACTGTTCAGCTGATTTGTTTCCACTCTTTTGCTTGTCACGTGGGGTCTTCCTGGCAGGATTAGTCGGTGTGGGTAGAACTGGTAATGCTGGTAAGCACCTGTGAGCTGTATTTGATGATCAAGCATGCTTTAAACAGTGACTGAATGGTGGGATGCTGCTCCTGAGTGAACCTTTGAGCTGGTCGAGCTGGTGTTGCTACTGCCGTCGTGTGTGACAGTCTTAACATGCGTGTGACAGTCTAACATGATTGTTGCCTCCTTTTTTGGCCCTGCGTGTGACAGTCTTACATGATTGTTGCCTCCTTTTTTGGCCCTGATCGCAGAAACGCCTGTCGCAAAATACAGTACTGCAGGCAGAGATGGTTGACACTATGAGATCGAGGGCTTTCAGGGCTTCAACACAAAGTCATCGTTGTACGAGCACGTTGCTCCGCAGAGCGTGCTGGAGCCGCGGGCCCGCTCAAATGGCTGAGCACGCTCGACAGCATTTATCCTGCCGTTTTTTGGCACGCTGTAACTATCAACTTGCAGCAAAATCCGTGTGATGTCGAGCCAGATGCAGAGCAGCGGCATCCCAATGGAAACGCCTGCCAGGCGTCGTAAAACGTCAAGAACACAAGCTACAGCAGAGCACCATGCCTGCATGCAGAAATCACAAGCTGATGTTGACAATGACCTCAAAGAGCCTGCAGCAAAACGCTCTTGCACACACCTGCCTGTGCAGCCCACAGGTGATGCATTTCCATATGAAGAGGACATGCCAGCATGTTGGCTGTACACAGGTACTATGTAAAGCCAGCTTCCCATGCTAGGTTTCAGTGGTGCTGCTTTGACACATGCATCTGCCATGTGTAAAGATGATAACAGACGTCAACACCAGCCAACCAACCCTCAACCAGCCAACACAGCATATGCATTGGTGGCAGCACCTAGCACAAGCTCACAAACATGATGCACTGTTGATTGACAGCAGTTGCATGACTGTCATATGACTGGTGATCGCCATGAAAAGAACACTCGATGTAGCAACACCACACCTGCTGCCACTTCCCAACAGCTACACATTGAAAGCTGCTGCTGGGCTGTTGCTGTGCTGCCGCACCTGCTGTAGCAGCAGGTCGCTGCTAGGGCCTACCGCATTGCTGCTTCCACTCAGCTGCGCATCACTACCACTACCATGACCGCTGCTGCTATTGCTGCTGCTGTTGCTGCCTGCATCTTGCAGCTGCTCCACTTGCTGCTGCTGCTGCCGCTGCTGCTTGTACTGCTGCACCAGCTCCTCTGCCTGGTCAAAGTCAACGTAACGCTGCTGCTGCGCATCATACACGAGCCAAGCCGTCATCAGATTACGCAGCAGCTGCGCATTCGGCTGCGCGATCGTCAGATACTTGCCCAGCCGCTGCTGCAGGTACTGCTGCGCCCCCTTCAAGTTATACGATGGGATGCTGATGGACACGTGACTGGGCAAGTGGTAGTTGGCGTGGTGCAGCAGCACCTCAAGCCAGGTAGGGAGCTGCAGCGTGACAGTGCCGTTGATCGCTGCCTGCGCCTGGTCGTATGTGAGGCCCTGCACGAGAGCAAGCAGCAGATGTACAGCAGAAGAGCAGGTGAGCATCCTGTCCTGAAGGCACAATCAAGTGTCTTCCTATTTGGGGGAGCTGCAGCGTGACGGTGCCGTTGATCGCTGCCTGCGCCTGGTCGTATGTGAGGCCCTGCAAGCGAGTGAGCAGCAGATGCGTGCAGCAAGATATCAGTGGTGCAGCAGCACCTCCAGCCAGGTGGGGAGCTGCAGCGTGACGGTGCCGTTGATGGCTGCCTGTGCCTGGTTGTATGTGAGGCCCTGCACACGAGCAAGCAGTAGGTTGGTGCAGCAGAAATCAGTGAGCATCCTGTCTTGAAGGCCGTGCGCGCAATACCGACGTGACGCCCGTACTGACATGATTACAGCACTGATGCCAATACAACGCTGCTGATGCTGCGCTGCCCACGTTGACCAGCATCAGGAACCCACCTCCTCTGTCCACGCGATGTGTGGACCAGTGTGCTGTAGCAGCGACAGCGTGCTCAGCCATCCATAGAACACCACCCACGGTCCCAACCACCAACTGACCTGCTAACGCTGCCACTGCTGTTGTTGTCAGACCTGCAGCTGCTTCAACTACCCCGCACATTCCACAACGCTGCCGCCAATTGGAAACTTTGCAAAACACTATACACACAGCATCAGCCATCCACCTCTTCAGTCCACGCGATGTGTGTTCCAGTGTCCTGCAGCAGCGACAGCGTGCTCAGCCAGCCACTTCAAAACATACAAGGAATGCCCCTGCCACTGCTATTCTCCAAGTTGCAGCAGCTGCTTCAACCACCCAATGGTTTGAAGTTGCCCATATGCAATGCTGCTGCTGCCGCTGCACACACAGTTTGCACAAGCACTGCAGCTGCGGGTGTCCAAGCCGCACAACTCCGAAAAACACCACGCGCACCTGAACAACATCTCCCTGACCCACACCTTGATCCACGAGATGTGCAGGCCAGTGTGCTGTGCGCCATCACCATCCAAGGCGCCAACCGCCCTAACAACACGCACCAACGCTGCCCCTGCAACTGCTGTTGTTCTAGCCGCAGCTGCTTCAAATTCCCGCACACCCTACACTGCTGCCACCAACACTCTGCATAACACTGAACACCTCCCTGGCCCACCTCTTTAGTCCACGCGGTGTGTGACCCATTGTGCTGCACGCCATCACAACAACCCAAGGCGCCAAACCACCCCAACACGCACCAGCACTGCCCTGCGACTGCTCTTGTCTGAGCTGCAGCTGCTTCAGCTACCCCGCACATGCTACACTGGTGCCATCAACACCCTGTACAACTCTGCGACACAATACATAGCACAATACATAGCATCAGCCACCCACCTCTTCGGTCCACGCGATGTGTGGGCCAGTGTGCTGCAGCAGCGACAGCGTGCTCAGCCAGCCATGGAACACCACCCACGGCCCCAACCACCAGCTAACCCATCCAGCAACGCCGCCAGCAGCCACCATCGCTGGCCACGCAAGGCCCACAAACCCTAACGGCAGGGCATACGACAGCCAAACCCAGGGTCTAGCCTCGCGGGGGTGTAGCTTCAGGTCAAAACCCTCGAGGGATTTGAACCACTGGCCGATGGATGAGAACAATTTGAGGGGGGTTGCGGCTAGCAGCTGCAGCAGCGCTCTGCGCCAAGGGGGGAGGTCGGCTAGGTCTTCGGGCAGGATGGGGTGCCACGCGTCTGTGTCTTCGTACAGCTGATTCAAGCACCTGCGATGAGGCAAGGCAGCAATGCGACGGCAGGCAGAGTGTCAGCTGAGGCGTTGTGTGTGCATCAGCCTCAATACAGGCGAGTAAAGCGGGTGTTTTGGGGGGGGGGTGTACAGGCATGCGGGCATGAGGTCTGCTAGGTCGTCTGGCAGGATGGGGTGCCGCGCGTCTGTGTCTTCGTGCAGCTGGTTCAAGCACCTGTGATAGGGCAAGGCAGCATGTACAGTGGACAGAGTGTCAACTGAGACGTGGTGTGTGCATCAACGTTGATGATCGGTGCATCGTATGATCGCTTGTAAACAATGTCGCCAGCCAGGCGCCGCTGCTGTCAGCGGCTGTTTGCTGTAGCCAACTGCCAATTGCACAGCTGTTGCTGCGGCTGCTACCATGACCACACCAGGATCACAGCTGTTGCTGCGTCGGGCTGCTCCTGCCCAGTGCAAGCTTACCATAAAAGCTTCACGCTGGCTGCACGATCCCACTGACATGAGATGGTTAAGTACTTGAGCCAGAACACACTCGTCTAGTTGCTGCTGCTGGTTGTGTTGTGGCTGTTGCTGCTGCAGCAAGCACCTGCACTTTCTGTACTTCATTGAAAACGACGCAAGCCCCCACTCACACAAGGCCGTTGAAGCATGTGATGCTGCCTTGCTGGTACTTGAGCCTGAACACCTACCTGGTACTGCAGAGCTTATCGTGGCTTTTGCTGCTGCAGCAAAGACCCCTACTCACATGAGGTGGTTGAGGTACTTGAGCCGGAAAACCTCATAGCTCATCAGCGCAGCACATGTCTAGCTGCTTGTGCTGAATGATGACTAAAGTGTGGCTGCTGCTGCTGCAGCAAGCATCTGCCCTTCCAAAGCTCAATACAGGCCGCTACAGGCTCCCAAGCACATGGGGTGGTTGAAGTACTTGAGCCGGAACACCTGTCTAGCTGCTACCGCTGATCCTATCATGGCTGTTGCTGCTGTAGCAAGCATCTGCACAGATACGCGACTGCACTCACATGAGGTGGTTGAAGTACTTGAGCCGGAACACCTCATAGCTCATCAGCGCAGGCGCCATGAGCGCCGCCCCCAGCACATCCTGCAGCAGCGGCCGCTGCGGCCAGAACGAGAAATGCGCGCAGTCCACTGCCGTCTGAAACACTCCAAAGTATCCCGTCCCAATCACCAGCCAGCACGCGAGCTGCTGCCACAGCGGGCAAATCGAGTGCCAGAACCATAGGTAGGCGTAGCCAGCTGACATCAGGCCTAACGACAGCGCCAGATAGCCTACTGCTTTGGCTAGATCTAGCGTGAAGTGCTCTTCTGGGATTGTGTCTGCGATTGCTTCGAGGGATAGGCCCTCTGGGAGAGGCCTGCCCACTTGCTGGTAACCCCAGTCCTGCGCTTGCTGCTGCAGCTGCTGCTCTGTGAGATCGTCTAGCCATGCTACTGCACTGCGGCTTGGCGGGAGCTCTATTTGACCTAGCGGCTGCTGCTGCTGCTGCGGTTGCTGGTCAGCTGCTGTGCTGCTACTGCTGGGGTCGCCAGCGTCAGCTGCTGCTGCTGCTGCTGGTCGCCGCTGCCAGCGCCTTGCTGCTGCTGCGGTGGCTACACTGCACGAGTGCTGCTGCTGCGGCTGCTGGTGACGCAGAAGCATGGCGGTTCTGCATTGTGGTGCTACTACTGATACATTATGCCTGCGGCCTGCACGGCATGCTGCTGCTACGGTCCTGCTGCTGCTTGAAGCAGCAGATGCCAGCTGCCTGCCGGGCGTCTCGCAGCTGCTGAACGCTGCTGAGTGCATCCGTGGCTGCATTGCTGCTGCTGCAGCCAATCCTGGAAACGTTTACAATGCTGCCTGCCCCTTCTGTGCCTGCAGGACCAGCACAGCAGATCGCAGTCAACAACTTAACCAGGTGAACTGTAACTTGCCAGCTGATCGAATGCAAAAGTAACTAGCTCTTAAAGATGATCCCCGCTAGCAATGAGCTAGGCAAAACACCAGTGACGGAAGAAGCTTGACGGCCGTCCTCACCTCAGCACGAAAGCACTGCTGCTGTATAAACAAGCACAATATAGATCGCTAAAAGCCCGTTTTAAGATCGTGTGTATCTGTTGTTGAAGTTCCCCAGCTACTGCTCGTTGCAAGGCTACAGGTGGGTTGTTGTTCAGCTGATGTCAGATCGCATGCAAAGGCAACGTGCTGCTGGAAAACCGTACAGTGTGGCACCTACTAGCTCCTTGGAGCACGCTGGTGTAGCACGAGGCGGTACAGGCCTTTGACGTGGACGTTTTGTACTCTGATCGAATGCCCCAGCAGCATGTTTGCTAGTTTGTGTGCTGTTTGATACGGCGGGTGCTATTGACGTCTCCTGCGCATGCTGCGGGGGTTGTTCACAGTACTACTGCAGCCAAGTGTGGCAGTGCACAGCACTGGGACTCTTGAACAAGTTTTGGGGCCGTCATTGGTGACTGCACGCGGTTGCGTCGTGACAAATCTTCTTTTGTGAGGCTAGCAGCTCAAAGGGTGTTACCTGCTGGGAGCAGCACTTCTACTGCCAGCAGGAGCAGCAGCAGCAGTAGCAGCAGACGCAACAGCAGCAGCTGTCGCAGGGCCAGCGCCCTGTTTCATCCCCAGCGACAGCAAACGCATATGGCACGTCAGTATACGTCGCTACATTCCAGCTGCCAGCAGCATCGCTGCAGTGTAGTTGCTGCAGCAGCAGTTGGCAGACGAGCAGCGCTGACAGGAGCTGCTGGCCTCGCTGCCTTTAGCGAGCAGCTGCCTGCTTGGGCATTGCGAACGGTGAGCGGCAGCTGATACCTTCCTGCACGTGCATAAAGAGAATTTTTTTGGTGAACCATGGTATGCATTGTCGTAGCATGCGGACAGCAGGTAAGCAGGAACGTGAGCGGTAGTGGCAAGCTTTGCTCCATCATCAGTGTGTTGCTGGCTTTGCACGCTTTGCTCTATGATCAATGTCTTGCTGGCGTTGCAAGCTTCGCTCTATCACCAGTGCGTTGCTGGCGTTGCAAGCTTTGCTCCATCATCAGTGTGTTGCTGGCTTTGCAAGCTTTGCTCTATGATCAATGTCTTGCTGGCGTTGCAAGCTTCGCTCTATCACCAGTGCGTTGCTGGCGTTGCAAGCTCTGCTGTATCTTCAATGTGTTGCTGGCGTTGCAAGCTCTGCTGTATCTTCAATGTCTTGCTGGTGTTGCAAGCCTTGCTCTTACATCAATGTGTTGCTGGCGTTGCAAGCCTTGCTCTATCATCAATGTGTTGCTGTCTTTGCTGGCAGAACACGGTATGTATGTCATAGCACGCGGACAGCAGGTAGGCAGGTGCAGAACCAAAACTCCTGCAAGCATATGCTCCATATGCGTCAAACTCTGTGGCGGACCTTGTTATTGTACATGGTAATCTGATAGCATGTAGACAGCAGGTAAGCGGAGGTACGTGACTAAGCGTCCTGCAAGTGTTATCTGTGCTGGTGGCGCTGCAGTGGTAGGTTCAGTGACAACTGCACACCCGCGCGGTGTGCGAAGCCTATTGTAGCCTTCGCCAAGCAGCCTTCTGAGGTATCGTGCTCACTCCACGACTTCTGCTGCTGCTGCTTCTGCTGCTGCTGTAGATTGAGCTGCGGGATGGCACACAGGCTGAAGTATACGAGCATGGCATGAGTCTGAGCATTGTGGCGCTGCGGGCCAGCCTGCCAGAGCAATGGATTGTGGAGTTCAGGTGACACCCTGCGGGGCGTCTTGGTCTCTTCTTTGACTTGTCTTGGGAAAGTAGGCAGTGGGCTCAGCCGCTCAGAGCAATAGATTGTGGCGTACATGTGAGTACGTGTTTTTTCTTATCTTGCACATTAGGGGCTAGGGATCCAGGTCAAGAAGGGTGAGGGGGAGGTTGGCTACGGGCGGGAGCCTGAGCATTATAGCTGCATGCTGGTTTCAGCTGGGCCAGCAGCGCGTGCGCGGGGGAGGGGGGGGGCAGCTGCAGGAGCTGTTGCTTGATTTATGAGTTGTTGTTTCCCCAAGCACATAGAAAGTCACTGCCATGTCCTGCCGGCACTGTTGACACCTGTTTTGTTGCGTGATTGCTGCACTTGCGGTCACTTGCAGGCAGCAAGGGCAGCTGGAGAAGTGTTGCTTGACTTGTGAGTTGCTTGTTGGCACCACCTCTTGCATTATTGCTGCTCTTGTTGCTGTTTTATTGTCGTTTGCAGGCAGGGCCTGGGGCGCTACGCTGGCTTTGAGCTGGGGCAGCAGCAGCACATGACACAGCAGGAAAGCAAGCAAGCAAGCAAGCAAGCAGAGAAACCTGACCCCCAACAAGTTGTTGCTGTTTTTATTGTCGTTTGCAGGCAGGGCCTGGGGCGCTACGCTGGCTTCGAGCTGGGGCAGCGGGGCCAGCTGCAGGAGCTGTTGCTTGCCGTTTTTGTTGTTCTGCTGGAAGTGCTGACACCTTTTTTGTTGCATGATCGCTGCGCTTGCTGTTTTGCTTGCAGGCAGGGCCTGGGGCGCTATGCTGGCTTCGAGTTAGGCCAGCGGGGGCAGCTGCAGGAGCTGTTCGATGAACTGGGCAACCCAGGGGCAAAGCGCAGCGCTGGTGAGTCAAAGTAACAGTTAGTGACAGTTGTTCTCTCAAAGCAGTTGTCTTGCGGATCTCAGTGGGATCGTGGCGCTGGTGCTGAGCTCAAAAGGTGTGTGGCAAGCTGCAGCACCAGCAGAGAGTCAGTGGCTGGCACACCTCAGAAAATAAGCACATCAGCAGCAGCAGTTTCTGCAGAGCAAAGTTGGTCCCTGTTGAACCATTGAAAAAAACCGCATCAGCAGCTGCTGCTGGTGTGTGAGGCGCAACCATTGTTGTATCTTGTGTCGATCCTGTTCTTGTCTCTGCAGGTTTGCTGATGTAGCGATGCTAGGAGACAGCTGGCTCGCCAGCCGTTCGGCGCGGGCAGCTTCGTTGACTGGCCGTATTGCTCTGGTCTTTGCTGCACGCTGCTTTCCACAGGCATTGCTGATGTAGTTACGCTAGGAGACAGCTGGCTCGCGCCAGCCATACGGCGCCGCCTAGTGCAGCCCATCACATCAGCAGAATCGTACCGCTGGTGGCAGCCGCCACCTTAGCGTAATCTACATTTCATGGTCAACTTGTGTTCTCCTGCTGCCGCCTACTGCGTGTAATTATGTTTGCAGGCATTGCAGACGTCGTGACGTTAGGAGACAGCTGGCTTGCGCCAGCCATTCGGCACTGCCGCTTTGTTGACTGACCACATTCCTCTGGTCTTTACTGCTTTTTGCAGGCATTGCTGATGTTGTAACGCTGGGAGACAGCTGGCTTGCGCCAGCAATCCGGCGCCGCTTAGTGCAGGCCATCACGTCAGCAGAAACATACCGCTGGTGGGAGCAGGCACCTGGCACTTTGACGTAACTTACAACTGGTCCTCTCCTGCTGCCGCCTACTGTGTGTACTCTGCTTTACGTTGCCTGCAGGCACTGCTGATGTAGTAACGCTAGGAGACAGCTGGCTTGCACCCGCCATCCGGCGCCGCTTAGTGCAGCCCATCACATCAGCAGAAACGTACCGCTGGTGGCAGCGGCTGCCACGGCTGGCAGTTTGCTGTCACTCACAACTGTGAATTCAGCTTTTCTTCTCCTGCTGCCGCCTCCTGCCTGTACTCTGCTTTCCGTTGCTTTCCACAGGCATTGCTGATGTTGTGACGCTAGGAGACAGCTGGCTTGCGCCAGCCATCCGACGCCGCTTAGTGCAGCCCATCACGTCAGCAGAAACGTACCGCTGGTGGCAGCTGGCCCTTGACAGTATGGTGTAGACTTACAAATGAGTCACTCACAACTGTATGGTCAACTTGTCTACTCCTGCTGCCGCCTACTGCGTGTGCTCATGTTTGCAGGAATTGCTGACGTCGTGACGCTAGGAGACAGCTGGCTTGCTCCAGCCATCCGGCGCCGCTTAGTGCAGCCCATCACATCCGCAGAGACGTACCGCTGGTGGCAGCGGCTGCCGCGGCGCTGGCTGTTTGGTGCACCTGACAAGTGTATGGTCAACTTGTCTTCTCCTGCTGCCGCCTGCTGCGTGTAATCATGCTCGCAGGCGGTGCTGACGTAGTGACGCTAGGAGACAGCTGGCGGAGCCGTCAGCTAAGTTGACTGACCAGATTTCTCTGGCCATTGGTGCATGCTTGTGTCTGCAGGCATTGCTGATGTAGTGACGCTAGGAGACGGCTGGCTTGCGCCAGCCATTCGGCGCTGCCTAGTACAGCCCATCACGTCAGCAGAAACGTACCGCTGGTGGCAGCAGGCACCTGACAGTTTGGTGTACCTTACAACTGAGTAACTTACAACTGTATGGTCAACTTGTCTTCTCCTGCTGCCGCCTACTGTGTGTAAGTATGCCTGCAGGCATTGCTGATGTGGTTACGCTAGGAGACAGCTGGCTTGCTCCAGCCATCTGGCGCCGCCTGGTGCAGCCCATCGCATCAGCAGAGACGTACCACTGGTGGCAGCAGGCACTTTGATTTAATCTACAGTCTCATGATCAAATTGTCTTTTCCTGCTGCTGCTCCCCTCCTTTCCTTTGCTTATGTTGGTTGCAGGAATCGCTGACGTCGTGACGCCAGGAGACAGCTGGCTTGCTCCAGCCATTTAGTGCAGCCCATCACATCAGCAGAGACCTACCGCTAGTGGTAGCAGGCACCTCTGGTGTATGCTATAACTGTATGGTCAACTTGTCTTCTCCTGCTGCCGCCTGCTGCGTGTAATCATGCTTGCAGGCGTTGCTGACGTAGTGACGCTAGGAGACAGCTGGCTCGCGCCAGCGATCCGGCGCCGCCTAGTACAGCCCATCACATCAGCAGAAACATACCGCTGGTGGCAGCGGCTACCACGGCGCTGGCAGCAGTTGGTGCGGCGTGACAGCAGCACTGGTCAACCGAGCGAATCTGGAGAGATTTGGGGCTGCCCCTACAGGTGTGCGGTTCGCTGTTTCCTTCATGTTTCGTGTTTTTTAGCGAGGTGGGGGCGGCGGGGCCGACGAGACAGCAGCGCTGGCCAGCCGAGCGAATCTGGAGAGATCTGGGGCTGCCCATACAGGTGTGTGCTGCTTTTTTGGTGTGAGTTTTGTGATTTTATTGGGAATTGGGGGCAGCTAGTGAGGCAAGACAGCAGCACTGGCCAGCCCAGCGAATCTGCAGACATCTGGGGCTGCCCCGTCAGGGGTGTTCTGCTGTTGCCTTTGTGTAATACTTTGTGTAATGCTTTGTGTAATGCTTTGTGTAATACTTTGTGTAATACTTTGTGTTTTTAGCTGAGGTGGGGGTGGCTGGTGCTTTGAGACAGCAGCACTGGCCAGCTGAGCGAGTCTGGAGAGATTTGTGGCTGCCCTTACAGGTGTGCGGTGATGTGCGCATTTGCGCAGCGCCTGTGCTTGAAATGCAAGCCCCAGCGCAGTGGATCGCAAAAGTAGCACTCGGAGGGATACTGCAGAGACACCGGAGCAATTCAGAGCTGTGCCACCATGCTTGTTGCCCTCAAGTGGGACAGCCTGCAGCGGCACAACCACACTGATATCTGCTGGGCTGACCCGCTGCTGCTGCTGCTGCTTTGATTGCTGCTGCTGGCTGTAGGTGGGGCGCCATGCTTGTCGCCCTCAAAAGAGATCAGCTGCAGTTTGCTATCCCATGGCTCAACTGAACCTGCTTCTGCTGCTTTTGGCCCTGCCTTTGGATCTTTGCTGCTATGTGCAGGTGGGGTGCGATGCTGGTTGCATTCAAGCGGGAGCAGCTGCAGCGGCACAACCGCGCACCATCTGCTGCTGGGCTGACCTGCTGCTGCTGCTGCTGCCGCCTGCAGGTGGGGTGCGATGCTTGTCGCGTTCAAGAGCGAGCAGCTGCCAGCGGCACAACCGCACACTAACCCATGGCTCAACGGAACCTGCTCCTGCTGCTTCTGCCCCTGCATTGGAATCTTTGTTGCAATGTGCAGGTGGGGGCCCATGCTTGCCGCGCTCAAGCGGGAGCAGCTGCAGTGGCACAACCGCACGCCCATCCGCTGCTGGGCGGACCTGCTGCTTCTGCTGCTGCTGCTGCTTGGAATGCTGCTGCTGGCTGTAGGTGGGGTGCGATGCTTGTTGCATTGAGATCAATTGCAGCGGCACAACCGCACACCCATCCGCTGCTGGGCTGACCTGCTGCTGCTGCTGCCGCTGCTGCTGCTGCCTGCAGGTGGGGTGCGATGCTTGTTGCATTCAAGCGGGAGCAGCTGCAGCATTACAACTGCACACAGCTCAACAAAACATGCTCCTGCTGCTTCTGCCCCTGCACTTCTTTCTCTTTGTTGCAATGTGCAGGTGGGGTGCGATGCTGGTTGCGTTCAAGCGGGAGCAGCTGCAGCGGCACAACCGCACACCCATCCGCTGCTGGACTGACCTGCTGCTGCTGCCGCTGCTGCTGTTTACATGACTGCTGTCTGCAGGTGGGGTGCGATGCTTGTCGCATTCAAGCGGGAGCAGCTGCAGCGGCACAACCGCACACCCATCCGCTGCTGGGCTGACCTGCTACAGCCAGCGCTGAAAGGGCGCATCGCCTTCCCTGACAACCCGCGGGAGTTTGTCGGCATCGCGTTCAAGACCCTAAACCACCCAGCCATAGGTACGGATTTAGAAAGGATAGGATTTAGACGGATACTGTACTGCAGGTGAAAGCAAGCTGCGCACCTGTAATGCATACAGGGACCAAGAGGGAAACCCTCAGTATGTGCTGCAGCTGCTGTTGTGGTGGGGTGGGGTG